>CM048854.1:19860229-19880229 GCA_026545225.1 Cornus controversa | reverse complement strand
TTGGGACTAGTGTCTCAAATTCCTTGTTTAATTAGGTTTCCATTTTATAGTTGTATTCTATTAGAGAATTTCTTGTCGGACAAGTCTTGGGCTCTAAGGAATTGTAATCATTGTGCAACAAGGAATTGGGTTTGTAATTCTATAATTAGATACCTAAGTTTTGGGTTGAGACTTGTGAATTGAGATACATGTAGTCTCATGAAAGAGTTGAAGGGTAGCGGTAGTTTATGGATTGGTAGAGTAGGAAAAACACTGGTGGCACTGGTAGCAAGAAGACAAGCTCTTAGAGTGGTACGTGGTGAAAATGCATGTACACGGTGTTGGTATTCTACCATTGTAACATCTCTACGGAATCATAGTGGAATCTCTTCTCATTCGTGGGTGTAGGTCGGTTTTGGCTGAAGCACGTTAAATCTTGTGTTTGTGTGTGATTGTTTGTTGTCTTTCGTTGGATCTTGTCAAAACCAATGCCAGACTTGGTGCAGATATTGCAAGTTTTCAAGCATCTTGTTTTTTGAAGATACTTGAACAAACCTACAGCTAACATAATTTTATAAGCCAGATTCCAGCTTGAAACCTTTCAGCCCTTCCATTTGATGATCAGGTTTTTGGGTTTTTAATACATCTGCATGATCTGCTCCATCTTACTATAAAATTTTAGTTCACTCTTATCATCAAGTGAGTTGCTCATTTTACCCTTATAGTGCTTGAACATCTGTGAGTAGCTGTTCCCTTTTTGTCACTGTAAGATTGCTGTTTTATGATTTCTCTTGAAAAAAAGGGCAAATGAACCAATCTACAAAGATTTGAATATCAACAAACCATGCTTTGAGACTCATGTAACTAGAGTATGCTAGAAACCTTACATAGTGGTTTTCTCTGAGTGATTATTGTCTTAAATCCTCAATTATGTAGTCAAACTGATTGATGTCTGATATGCCAACGATTCGAATATTGAAAGACAATGGTAAGACGTTTGTGGAACAGCGTCCTAGTATTAATTGGTTCATCTTGGTTGCAAATTTAGATAGAGGAAGCGATCGTTTTCTTTATAGTTTTATTGGTTGATTTCCTTCTTGGTCATTGGTTGAAAGGCTCTCTGTTTTGGACAAAGCTTATATTCTTGTTTTGTTGATTCTGATTTGTCTGCTGCACGGTGATCTGAAGCTTGATGTCGAAAATAGGCATTACAATCTAATGCTTCATATTATCATCTAAACAAACTTTTTGGTCTGTGTAGCACCAAAAGAGACTGTCAAATTGTCTTACATAACACATTGTAAATATCATTTCTTTCATACAAGAAAGTAAGGTATAAGCACATGTTGGCAATATCTTACTCAAAGCTTGGGTTGTAAATTGTGGTAAATGTCTTGGGTCATTGCTCTACAACCGAAAGAAGATGATGGAGATGAAGATCAGCAAAGAACACACCGAAAATCTCTTGGGTTCAATCCCTATGATCTTTAAAAGGCTCACAATGTTGTTTCAAACCCGTTTTTCAGAACCAGCGTTGTCAGGTTTTTTTTTTTTTTTTTTTTTTTGATTAGGTAAGTAGAACCACACACGCACACTGCCTCCACTGAGACTCGAACCCTGGACCTCCCTTTGAGAAGTCAGGTTAAAGGACTTAGACTGACAAGTTGGTGATCAAAACTTGAGTCTCTATTTTTGTTTATTTTAGAGTGTCTAGTTAATTAAGTTTGGTAATACCTTGTCCAAGGGTGGATAAGAAATTTCACAAAGTTGGAAGGACGAAAAGGTAAATTACAACTTGAATTGGGACACTAAAAAATTAGGGCTTTGCATATAGTAACTAGGAGTTCATGATTTGCATGTTTAGTTTTGTTGAACTCTTTCTATTTGCATTAAAAGTGTTTTTGGAAACAAAATCAAATCAGAATCTAGATTAACTTAGGATAGCAGACTTCGATCTAGGAAGCACGGATACTCCGAAAAAGGCCCCTTGGCCGTATTGGACACGTATCCGATACAGATATGTCTGGGATACGGCCAGATACATGTCCGATACTTCTGAGAAGTATTCAATTTTTTAAAATAATTTTTTGATTATTAGATACGACTGGGATACGCGGGAGATATGGCTGGGATACGCCAGGATACGTTTTTCACAAATTTGTAATTTTTTTGTCTTAAAAGGCCGGTCAAAATATAATATTTAAAATTTTATAGATTAAAATATTAGGGTCAGATTGTAATAAAAAAAAATTTTAGAAGTCCCAAACAATAGATTAATAGTCTAAATGGATGGATGTTTATGTTGTAAATTAAAAAATAAGTAGCAATGCTTATTGCCTAAATGATAGAATGAAGAATAAAAATTAAACTTTTATGTATAATATTATATATTTATTTATTTATTTTTTGACATATCCTTGCCGTGTCCGTATCTTATTTTTTTGAGATTTGCAGCATCGCCGTGTTTGTATCGTATCGTACTTGTGTCCCGTGTCCGTGTCCGTGTCTATGCTTCCTAGACTTCGATCAATTGAGGTATCAATCGAAGCCTATTGGCCTGGTGTCGATTGATCGACACTGGGCTCAATCTATCTATCAAGCAGCTTAGTTTTGAGTTTGCTTTCTGAATTATACCATCTAGAAACCCTAGCTTTCTTTGACTCTACAATCTATATAAAGGAATGTGTAGTTCAGAAAAATAGAGAGACCACACAAGCATAAGTTCTAGGGTATACTAGTTCTTATAGGCTTACAATCCACATTGCTTGTGCATTCTAGTTATCCTTTGGTAAAGTTTTGTGTTTTTGCATCCATCATCATACATATAGAATCGTGAGTGGATCGTTCAGTTATTAAAGTATCAGTTGTTGCGCGTAATGACTTTAACAACAACTCTACATAGAAGAGGACATTACTAGCATGAAGATAGAAGATCCTTGGAGAAGTAGACTGTGCGAGGAGTGGATTTGTCGACAGATCAACGGCTAGAAGATCTGGAGTTGATCTTGTGTAAGTTTGAATCGGGAGGGATTGAGGATTCTTGGGTTAACATAGTTTGTAATCTCTTTCCTAGGAAGCACAGACATTTCTCTTGGGGTGTCGTGGTGGTATCAGACACTCGGACACACCATCACTGCCCGAACATGTGTCGGACATGACTAGAAGTGTCCTGAAATTTAAATTTTTTATTTTTTGGTTGGACACGCCTGGGACACGTTTTGGACACTTTCAGGACACGTCGGGGTTAAAAGAATGAGATTAAATGTAATTGAAAATATATTATGGGTTAATTAGAAAAATAATATAAAATCTAAGAATACAAAAATAACAAACATCTAGCTCTATGCTCCAAATTAGTGGTTTATTCATGGTTATCTGGATAAAATGACCCAAAATTATTATTTTGATATATAATAACATATTTGTATTATTGTTTTTTGACGTATTCATTCTGTATGTGTCCTATTTTTTTTATATTTGCTGTATCACTATATTTGTACCGTGTTGTACCCGTGTCTTTATATGTGCTTCATAGCCTCTTTCTCTAGTAGTGGATTTTTATTAACTTGTTGGGTCACGTGATTTTTCCCGTTGGGGTTTCTCACGAAAAATCTGGTATTCTTGTTTTTCTTTATTGCTTTAATATTCCACACGCATGATTTACCTTGTGGTTTAATTAGTATATTTGTCTGTTAGTTAGTTTGATTCTTTAATTGCTGTACAACTAGTTATAATTTAAAATTTTGTTAAAGTTAGTCCTATTCACCCCCCTCTAGGCCTAGATCACGGCCTTGCGCTACTCTATTCAAAGCCTAGGGTTTGGTCCTATAAACTTCTCAAGGGTTTTGATCATAATTTTTTTAACAAGATCAAATGAAAATTTGAACATGAAATTTTTCACAAAACAGAAAGGTTCAATAGAAGTCTAGATCAATAAAAAATTTCTACAACATTTTATTGAAGTCTAGAATTTCTAGATTGAATGATCGAATGATCCGAACCTGGATAGCGGCGCTTGATTGATTGAAGCAATGTCAGGGGCTCTCAATCGATTGATTTATATGGAAACACTTATTCGGAAACTCTCCTAAAACATTAAAATTTCTGTTTTCCTATTACGGAATAGGACTCCTATATTGTCTACTAATATGAAATTATAGCTAGTCTAGGGTATTTCTCACAGGTCTTTTTAACTCTTTAAATATTATTGATAGAATTTATATCTTTTAGAGAGAGAACTTTGACAATCAATCTAGGTGTTGTTCGAATACTACCATAACTCTATGTGATTGAGAGAATCAAAGTAAGGACCAAAATAGAAACTATCAAACAAAGCATCAATATGGCGGTCCGTATAGAACAAGTTGAACGGATGTGACTAGTCATGAGATCGAAGTACCAAAGGAAGGGCGGGCTGCATGGGAGCAAGTTCGCTGACTGGCTGCAGCAGAGATGGGTTGTGGATCATCTGGCATAAGTCTGGGTCAGAGGTAAGTAGGGGATTCTTCGGTTAGAGTTTGGTTAACCTAGTTTTAAATCTTTCTTTGTAGTGGATTTGATAAGCCTGAACTAGGTCCTGTGATTTTTCCATTTTGATGGGTTTTCACTAAAAAAAAAAATCTCTGTACTACACTACTACTTATCGGGGGGAAAAAAATAGTCTCTACTTTATTTACAGCTTTATGTGTTTGTGTTTGATGTTGAAACACATGGATAACTAATCACATGGAAATTTGGTCGAAGTGCTAACAAAAAATTGAACTTTAGTCCCTCACAAATTAATATACATAAAACCTATTCACCTCTCATCTGGTCTAAATCAAGCATACTCTGAGATGTTAGAACCTTGGATAATGGTACTGCATTCCTCAATTGGTATCGGTGCATCTCTATTGTGGATTTTTGAGCTACATTTACTTGCTCGATCAGTATGTTTTTGTGTTCATATCATGCTTGCTTTTTCTGTATGTATTGATTTCAGTTAGGATGTATATGAAAGGGACTAAAGGAGATTTAAGTTTAGCCATTTTCCCCCCATATAGTCTTTGTTTAAACAATTTCAGGTCCATATGACTTGTAGGTTCATTTGTTTTTTAGTGAACTTTTATATTCTATGGAGTTAGTTCTAAGTTTCTAATTATTATCACTCAATTACATCATATTATAAATATTTGTATGCATTGCTTATAGGTACATGCAAGCGGTGGTGGATGAAATTACTTTTAAAAATGTTAATCCAGTTAAGGTAGTAAATTTTTTTGTCTATATTGTTTTATTCTGTTATCTACATTTGCCAATTGTTTATTGCTTTCTTTCAAATTTATAGCATCCAAGCAGCTGGAGTTTGGGCAAGCTCTTGAAGGAGTTCAACGGAATTGCAGGGAAGATATTGGACAGTAAGCTTGTTCAGAATCATCCTTTGTTTCTGTAATTCTAAGTTGCAAATTGTTGGTAAAAAAGTTTTAATGACATTTCACATGTTAATTATAATCCTCAAAAATGGAATTTCTCCAGACTCATTTTCAGGGATAACCGAGGAAGCTTTACTGAAATCACTTGCACAACTTCATGAATTGAATTCTGTAAATATCAATGATTTTTATCTCCCAAATTTGCCAAAGCCTCCAAATTCCTTCAGGGGAATCCGCAGGAAGAGCTCTTCATTGAAACGCTGGCTTGGCATATGCTATGATGATTCAATTAAGTGCGTGAATCTTGATGAATTAATATTGTATGCAATCAATTCTTTTAGTTTTTATGTTCAATCTTCTGAGTTGTGGAGGATGATGTCTAATGCAGGGAAGGAAGGTACCGAGCAACCACTAATCTTCTCCGCAAATATCTGGGAGATTTTTTAATTGCTTCATATTTGGATGTCGTACAAGAATCTGGTTATGATGATGCATATGTGAAGGAAATAGAGGTAAGATCCTTTCTTGTGTTCTCTTGCTGGTGAACTAGAAACTTGATTTCCACAAGGAAGTTCACTGACATAAGATTGCATTACTTACTGTCAAGTGATTAGTGCTGTGATCCTTGAGAGGAAGATGGCATATTTAATTGTTCCATCTTCAGATTGTCTACCCATGTATATCTTCCATTTATGTATTACAGTAGTGGAAGAGGTCGCACCTTGGTGCGATGGCAAGTGCCTTCGCCCAAAAGCGATAGGTCTCGGGTTCGAGACTTGGAAGCAGCCTCTCCAAAAATGTGGGTAAGGCTAGCCGACATCTACCTCTCCCAGACCTCGCTCAAGCGGGAGCCTTGTGCACTGGGTATGACCTATTTTTTTTTTTAGTAGTGGAAGGTTGACTGGTTATCATTTTACTGGCCTTGGGAAGTTCATTTTTCATTTCTTTTGCTGCATACCTTGTTGATTTGTTCTGGAGGAGCGATGACCACTTTACATAATTTTTTTAATTAATATTATGTACCTTGTCGGAATCCAGAGGGCAGTTCTTGTGAAGACTCTAGATTGTTTCTGGAGGGATCATCTTGTAAATATGAACAGGCTCAGTTCAGCGGTATGCTTTATGATTTTATTGATTACAATTCTTACACTGTTTTGCAATAGGAAAAAGCTTATGTTGAATGTTTTCTAGGTGAATGTGAGGAGTTTTGGCCACAGGAATCCGCTTGAGGAATACAAAATTGATGGGTGTCGTTTTTTCATCTCAATGCTCAGTGCAACTCGGAGGGTAACTGTAGAATCACTCTTGCGGTACTGGTCATCTCCAATGGAGTCCCAGGAAATGTATTTGTCATAGTTACAGAACAGATTCCATGAGAAGTATGCATCTGCTTCTGCTTATGTCTTTAAAGTAACTTGTCTCTTTCAGATGGAATGCATGATTTGCTCCTTGTGAATTTTGAATTCATATATAGACTTGTCATAGTTCATTAGTTTGTTTCCATAGCATCAAAAGAGAGGCTATTATAATTATGTATTTTTTTTCCTTGTCATAGCCATTATATATAACCATTCTTTGATTAGCAGCATGGCTTTGGGATTCTAAACAACTACTGTCCTGCTGCAGGTGTTAGTCTTGCATTTGGACGGGATAGATAGTTCAAAAACACTTGGTTTGTGTCCTGGTCGTGATAATCTCTATCTAGTGGATTAATCAAGTTCAGTTTGATTGGTTTTATATCCAATGAATAGGTATTGACACTGTTACCTTTTTTCCCCCCTTTCTAGGTTTGTGCAAGGGATTATATCATAATTGCTATAATTAAAATTCTTTGTGTGACTGGCAGAATGACTTAATGTTACAGGACAATGATCCATCGTTTAGAAGGTCCATTTTCCGAGTAAAGACTACTTTATGACTTCAAGTAAACAAGAAAGAAGGTTGTGGTGCTTATCTATCTATAAAGAAGGTAAAGCAGTAACTGTGCACATTCATTTATAAATGAGCTGAACGATTGATACTGATATGGTTCAGAAACTCTTTATCTTAAATAGTTACATCTTCCCCTGTAGAAAAGGGTCATATTTCGCTTCCACAAAAGGAGCAAAAGTCTTTTGTGTCAGCTGATTGCCACGGATAGCAGTCCTACAGAGGTGACGTTTGGTTTGTTTTGTTGGGGGGGAGGGGGAGGATTTTACGTTGAAGGACTTCCACTAGAAGTGGGTCATACCGAAGTTTATTTCAGAAAAGTTAGGATGGTTATAGAAATGATATCTTGAGAAGTCGATTGGTCTTTCAAGTGAATAATTTGAAACCTTAGTCTCTAGTTTTAGTGAGATAACCCCCATCTCACCTCATTTGTTATTCTAATCACACACAAAAATAATTCACATTTATCCTTCTTTTTCCTCCTTCTCCTCATCTTTAAATTCTCTCTATACCAACACCATCACAATCACCAACCACCACAAAGCCACCATCATTTTTCACCACCCATAGAACTGCCACCACCACCCAATCTTACCCTTCTCTCTAGACCTATCTAACCAGCCCACATTATGCTTTAACTGAAACTCACCTCTGAAACTACCAGCATTTCGATCTATGCCCGCTGCCACACATCACAATCTTCAACTCTGCATCATCTGATCACTACCGTTGCCACCCATTTTCACGATGCACTCTCTCTAACCAAACCAAATCAACTCCCAACAATGGCAACCACCACTGCCATCTAAACCCACCACCACTAAACCTCGATTTAACCCCATCATTATACCATCTTTGATCAAACCCCCACTTTACATACATTAATTGCAAATCCTGAAGTGATAATTCTGCCACCAAAATTACTCTATTAAATCCCCACCACCACCATTGTCATCACACCCATCACCATAACCTGCAATCACCTCAATAACAATTGCAACACTATATCAAATGTAGCATCTCTACCACGTAAAAACGATCACCTTATATATTTAATCATTTTTACAAATTTCTGCTTTATTTTCTCCAATTTTAATTTAATTTCGTATAAGAAAAAAATTTGATGAACAGTGTATCTTTCTCTTTCTATATACTTTTTCCTCTTTAATTTTACAATTCATTAATGAGAGAAACTATTCTGATACAACTTTAGTTTCACTTTCATTCATTCCAGATAAATTTTCAAATATTTCCATTCTGTATATCGATGTTCCTTACAGGTCCCTTGAACCATTTCCTTGCATCCAGAACCCACCAAAGCATTATCAATGTCAAAGCTGCACCGAGAGCTACAGGCGCATAGTTGAAAGTATCCCATGCAATAGGATAGAGTGTTGGCAATAAGAAGGCTGAACAGGTGTAGCATATCCACAAGAAAGCTACCAAGCAAATGGGTCTTCTTGCTCTACCCAAGTAAAAGGGTCCTGGTTTGAAGTCCTCCTCGGCCATGACCATCCTTGCAAAAATTGGGACCGCATAGCCACCTACCCATCCTACTGTACTTATGGAAATTATGGCAGAAAAGACGACATTGAGTTTCAAGATGGGCAGCCCAAGAACAATGGAGATGGCTGCACAGAGCCACACGGCATTTACCGGAACCTTGTGCTTCGGGTGAATTCTTCTCCAGATCGATGAAAATGGAATTCCTTTGTCCCTAGATAAAGCATAAACCTAGAAGGCGAAAAACCGAGTTCCAATTAACCAAAATATGAGAACATGGAATAATGCATGAGAATGGATATCTTTTCTTATTTGAACACAATCTAAGGATTGACAACTGCACAAGATGTGAGGTTTATTTTTAGTTTTTGGTCAGAGAAGATGTGAGAATGTATGTGACAGGATAGTAGTTGTGCCCATTGTGGGAAGCTTGCACTTTGTAAACAGGTATGCAGAAAGAGGTTCAATATTGAATCCCAAATTCTAATGGATCCTATGTTGTTTTATTGATTTCTTGGCATACTCAGAAAAGATGACTTCAACTAGGGGTGCAACTCGGGTTGGGCAACCCGAGCTTAGCCCGAATTTTTACGAACTTGGACAACTATTTTTACTCAAATTATGATAACTTTTTTCTTTTCAACATCTTTTATTTAAATCTTAATTTATTATATGTTAACACTTTGGCTAATAAATATCTTTAAAATTTGTTTGTAATTTTTAAAACAATTTGCATCAAGTTCTTAAAGTTTTTTATGTTTAGGAGTAATCTAATTTGAAACTAATTAAAGATCATTTTAAATTTTCAACACGGAGATTGGTCACATGGATATCTCGAATTAACTTGACTTTCTAATCCAAAATCTCAACATGACTTACAAATCCGAGTTTAAAAATTCATAGAAGGGCTGGGCTTGGACTGAGTAGTTAGGGTTAGTGACGGTATTAGGGTTGAACATTTCATATTTCAGGTTGAGCTCGAGTTGTACCTCTAACTCACTCGAATTGCAGTTCTAATTTTAATCCAGAAAACATTGCAGATTTTTTTTCCTTGATACAAAGTTATTACCCCCTAATTATTGTTAGTTTGATGGGAGGGAGGGATGAAAGGGGAGAAGAGATTTACTTACTACTCTGGCAGCACTGGTGGTGACAGAGAGGCCACAAAAGAAGAAAGATCCCCAGATTATGCAGAGGAAAACTACAGCTCCAGTGGAATTGTGATACCTCCCATAGAATGCATCATAGATTATCTGTGCTGGCACAAGCCCTCCAGCTGTTTCATTGTTCACATCATACAAGTAATTTGGATCCTGCATTACAAAAACAATCTCAATGTCAAGTTTACTACTACTTTTCTTCACAACACAACAGAAGTAACAATTCAAGGGTACCTGGATGCTGAAAGTAAGAGCCAAGTTGTACGCCCACCCGAACACAGAGATAATGCCAATGGTGGACAGAATCGCGGTAGGACCAGTTCTATCGGCACCTTTTGTTTCTTCAGTCAGATGAGCAGCAGTGTCGTAGCCATACAGACAGTAGTTGCTCAGGAGCACTGACATGATGACTGCATAAGGTTTGCTGCTTATGCCTGTGTGGTCCGGAGACGTTTCAAAATGAGTGAACACATAGGAGGCTGGTTGTGTTGTCTGGGCAACCAAGGGAAGCATTATGATCACTACCAAGCCACCAATGACCTGCATGTTCATATGAAATTATAGCTTTAAGATCACAAAACTTAGCTGCTTGGGCTTCACTTGGTGTTTAAATTGGTGTCAAATATTAGTACCTGCCACCATATGGAAACTATGTTGAGGTATGCAATGACTCTCAAGGCGAATGAATTGAGTATTGCCCATATGATGATTAGGACAATGTACATAAGCAGGAATATGGTCCGAGGAGCAAAGTAACCTCCACCCTTGTTTGTTCCGGTGGATAAAAGAATAATAAATTGCAGTGCTTGTGATCCTGAATATGCCTGCCAATATATATATATATATATATATATATATACAGTAACACATACAGATATATGAATATAGAGTATTAAAAGATGGTAAGGTAGAATGAAGTTGGATTACCTGAGCACTAATTCCAGAAATGAGACCTATGGTCTCAAGCCATATATATATATATATATACACACACACACACATACACAAACACATACAGATATATGAATATAGAGTATTAAAAGATGGTGAGGTAGAAGGAAGTTGGATTACCTGAGCACTAATTCCAGAAATGAGACCTATGGTCTCAAGCCATATATATATATATATTTACATACACAAACACATGCAGATATATGAATATAGAGTATTAAAAGATGGTGAGGTAGAAGGAAGTTGGATTACCTGAGCACTAATTCCAGAAATGAGACCTATGGTCTCAAGCCAAGCGCAGCACCATGATGCAAATGGCCCCCACCTTGGTCCAGCCAAGTGAGCAGCCCAAAAGTAAAGTGAACCAGTGGTCTGTTTGATATTTTAAACAACCAATATTATCTCCATTTCAGTAACTTCTGACAAAAACACCAACCCAGCAAAAAAAAAAACTTGTAATTGGATGATACTGTTATTTTAAAGATAACCAATATTTCTAGCAGACTTGCACTGATCTGCAACTAAAGTTAGCACAAGTTTTTGCATCTTTTCATGATATTCACAACCTTATTGTTGCGTCAAGACCAAGTTGACCAACCCTATTCGATCTAAAGGAAAAGAAGAGAAGAGAAAAGAAACATACTGGGAAAGAGGAGCAAATTTCAGCCATAGCAATCCCAACAAACCAGGTGAAGAATGTAACTACAATCCATCCCCAAATTAAGCTTGCAGGTCCTGCATAGAGAAGGCTTGGCCCATAGAGAGGAGTTCCAGTGAACACTGCCATGGCAGAGAATGTAATTGCAAGTGTCTTGAAAAAACTCTGCAGAAAAAAAGGGTGGATTTAGATTTCCTTTGACAAACTAAAATAGTAGTACAAGTTGGAAGATCATGAAACCATTTCTCTTCTAAGTTCTTGCTTGTATCCTAGCTCATTGAGTCGCTTCTCTCCTGAATCCATTTCCATTGTTTGCCAAGCAATACTAGTAACATTTTCCACTCTTGAAGCCATATATAGTAGTTACTTTATTGCAGAGCTAATGCAATTTTACCAAGGGGGAGGGAAAGAGGAATTAATCTATTATATATATATGTGTGTGTGTGTGTGTGTGTCCTTCAAAGTCCTCTGGATGATCATCATCAAGATTCAAGACTGGTGGGTTTGAATTAGTCGTTAAGTCAAGTCAAGCGATTATCGGATTGGCCCAATCGGTGGAAAAATGAAGATGAAGTGGGAGGACGAAATGGTCACTTCTCACTACCACCACCACCACCCCCCAGAGAAGATTGGAGTCTCTTATTGGTAGTAATGGGAGGAAGATAAGGAGTGTGTAGTATAATACTCCAAGAAAGATCAATATTGAATCTTTGACTCTCTTGCCAACTTTTGGTGTCTATTTCTTGTCTTTACTTGCACAAGTCACAAGTGACATGTGTTGTCATACTTCAACTCTACGAATTCTATGTGATTCTTTATATATATATAAAAAAAAAATCAATTCTTTTGATAGCCCAAGTTAAATCCAAATTTCTAACATGTTACTTCACCATATGGATTTTTTTATATAACTACCTACATTTACATTTGAGATGAAATAAAACTATTCACAAGAAAAAAATTCTTTGAGACTTTGGGTGATTAAAATTTGTAGACTTAATAATATTATTTTTGATTAGAATTTGAAAAAAACTCAAATTTGTATTCTTTATTATTTTGTTAGTTTAACAAAATACAATTATTATAAAAGGGCAAATATCATAAAAGTCCCTCTACTTTCAAATATTCTCAATTTACCCACTGCACTATAAATCTTCTCAAATCACCCCCTACCTGTTAGTTCTCAGTTAAAATAAATGGTAGTGTAACGTGTGCATTGCGTCATAATTTTGAATGACTAAAATATCCTTCTACGTTAAGCTTATTTAAGACTGGAGTGTCTTGTATAATTGGTAGTAATGGGAGGAAGATAAGGAGTGTGTAATATTATATTCCAAGAAAGATCAATATTGAATCTTTGACTCTCTTGCCAACTTTTGGTGTCTGTTTCTTGTCTTTACTTGCACTAGTGACGTAGTCACGAATTAGGAAGCACGGATACTGATACGGGACATGAGTACGACACGATACGGACATGGCGATGATACAGTTATAAAATAATAATATAATATATTAATATATATTAATTATTCAACAAAAAAAAGATTACATTACAAAAATACTTCAATTTATCATCAAACAATTAAGAACCAAACAAAAATAGACAAATAGATTAAAATATCAAACTTATTTAGTCCTTTACATATATTTAACTTAGATTTTTAATTATAACTTAGTCGCATATAACTTTCTTTCGAAATAGTTGAATACACATCACTGCTACGAATTGTTCGACACTTGTTTGAGAAGTGTTCGAGAAGTGTTCTAAAAAAAAAATTGTTAGGACACTTCTACAAAGTGTTTGACACAGTGTTCGAATATCCAACACAAGTACAACACCCTTGATAAAGTGTCCGTGCTTTCTAGGTCACGAATATTGCAAAAGCAGTTTAAATCTTTGAATTTCAGTTGGACCAAGTACTAATAAAATACTCCTACATCTTTGAAGGTCAATTCTCTTTATAACAACCTTTACTAAGTTTCCAATTTCAGAAAATGGCCATTTGCATATATGCTTTAGTGATGCAAAATATATATATATATATATATATGCGCTCGCATCAATGTCCCCCTTCCCCCTCTCTCTCTCTCTCTCACACACAATACACACACTACCTTCTTATTTAAAAAACGTGGATACGGTTAGCACCTACAGAACAAGGGTACGACACGATACAAGTACGGCGATACGACAAATTTTAAAAAAATAAGATACAGGTACGGCACGATATAAAGATAATAAATTATATTTTTATATATACAAAAAAATGAGTTATTAATATTTCTTTATAAAATATTTTCATTAACAAACAAAATGAGAGTTAAGAGTCATTGTATAATTAGGATAGATAAATTTTGTACTAAATCATGATATGTATATCAACACTTCTGTTTTAAATGAATTTTAAACTTTTCTTAACAATTATAATATGATATTATTGATGAAAAAATTACATTTTCATGATCAAAACTTGTTAAAAATGTGTTTTGAAGTATATGAGGAGTGTTGGATACGTGTTAGAAATAAAAAAAATATTTTAAATTATAAATACTTTTAGGAAGTATCGGACAAGTATCTAGGAGTATCGGATATAGACATGATACAGGTATGTTACCCTTGTAGAAGTATCCGTGCTTAGGGGTTGGAGTTGGACAGGTTGGGCGGGCCAAGCAATTAGCACAAGCTAAACTTAAGGTTCTAACACCTCAGTTTGCGCCATACCGCACGGAGGTTTCTCGAATCGCCAATTTTAATAATCTACTAATAAATAAGCATTACAAAAAAATAAAATATTAAAGTACATAACTACATACACTTGACATGAAATAAACTACTCAAAAGGTGATTAAAACGTGTTAAAACTTGTGAATTTAATAATAGTCTTTCCAATTAGAATTTGAAAAAAAAAACTCAAAATTGTGTATTCTATATTATTTTGTTTGTTTAACAAAATTCAATTATTATAAAATGGCAAATATCATAAAACCCTCTTTACTTTCAAATATTCTCAATTTACTACCTGCACTATAAATCTTCTCAAATCACCCCCTACCGGTTAGTTTTCTGTTAAAATAAACAGTAGTGTAATGTGTGCATTGCGTCATAGTTTTGAATGACTAAAATACCCTTCTACGTTAAACTTATTTAAACGTTAAATTCACAAAACCCCCCATATACTTTCAATTTTTAACACTTTACCCCTGTACTATAGATTACCCCCTGCATGTACTATAAAAATTCAGAAATAAAATATAAGATTACACTACATAATCTATTAGGCTAAAAGCTAAAAATAACTAAAACTATCTAAATACATTACATTATATAATAAATTAGTAATTATATAAGAAATTCATTTTAAAATAAATATTTTTTTAATAAAATAATATATATATAGAAAAAACATAAGATGATATTTGAGATTTTAATTAAATATTATAATAATATTTATTATATATTGTAAAATAAATATATAACATAATCTATATAATATGAAAAAATAGTTGAATATTGACAATTATAATATAATGTATTAGCTAATATGTATAATATAATTTTATAAATAATATATAATATTGCAAACTATATAATCTATTATATTAAAAATAAAAAATAGTTTATGATATTTTGATAATGAATAAACTATGTAAATACAAAATCATATTTGTTTATAGTACAAGGGGTTGTTTGATACTATAGGGGGTAAAGTGTCAAAAAAATAAAAGTATAGGTGGATTTTGTGAATTTAACTCTTAAATTTATTAAATATAAAGAAGACATTTTGGTAATTTTAATTGTTAACTGACGAACCCGTTACGAGAAAAATTGGTAGTACAATGGGTGGTTTGTTAGTGTAGGGGGGTAAATTGAGAAAAATCAATAGTAGAGGGGGGTTTTATTATTTTTGCCCTTATAAAAAAAAAATTCAAACTTTTAAAACAAGTGTGTCAAAGTTATGCTAATATCTATGATAAAATGAATCATTTAATTTTAATTTTATTTGACGTAAACAACGTATAGCCTTAAAAATATAAAAATTATTAACTTTTTCTTGTATTTCGGATTCCTCGGATTGTTCAAATTAGTAAAATATTTATTCAAATTTTGTTCAAAATAAATTCGGCTCTAAAGTTTAAACCTAATTCCAATTCTGTGATCTCAAGTACCTCACTCGCACCCATAAAATCTTCAATCAAGAATCGGGTTGCTCGAGTTACACACTCAAGTCCCACCCTTACTTTTTACTCATGAGTCATAACATACATCATATAATTGTGGTTCCTACTATGAGAATTGAAATAATAGAAGATACCCACTAGTTTTTTTTTTCAAAAAAATGACCTTACAAGATGTCAGTTAACTGATTAATTAAGTTGGACAATTCCATAAGCCTATAATTTTGGTCTTTATAAGACAACTCCAACATAAACTATAATTTTGTTTTCTAGGCTTCATAATTTAGAATATTAAAAAAAGAAAGTAGAAGCCTATCTAGCTCAAGATACAATAGGGCCCAAAGTATATAATATAGTCTCAAAACTTTATTTTCAACCAAGTCCAAGTTTATCGTGGATTCCAATGCTTCTAGATGTGTGTGTATGAGAGAGAGAGAGAGAGAGTATTTTAAGTTGCAAAAATTGTGTAAACAAAAAGGAAAAAAAAAACGATTTAGATGATAGTGATTAATGAAATAATTTGATTAGAAGGCCAGCGGTCCACTCCATATTGATGAGTTTCATACAATTTTCGATTAGCTAGAGTCGAGTAAAAAATAAAAAAAAAAGTGAAGTGAATGAAGAAAAAATTAATTTTCTAGCATGCATTATTTGGTTAACATGAGCTTTTTTTCAAGAAAGTTGTAGAAAAAAAACCTTCTTTTAGTTACGAATTAGGATAACTTGAAAGTTAATTGAAAATATTTTTACTTATTTAAATTACCCTTATCATAGGCCAACATTTCTCTAATGTTAACATTTTTACTTATTTTTCTTCTTATGTTTTATGGACTCATTTCTTATCATGAATCAAATGTTAAAAATCGACGATTATATATATATATATATATATAGAGAGAGAGAGAGAGAGAGAGAGAGAGAGAGAGAGAGAAATAAGAATACAAGAAAAATGAAGGTATAATAAAAATAATATTGTACAAGAGAGAACTTGCCTTCACCTAGATTTACACTTCTTTAGAATTCTTTGGAACTCAGTTAAACACGACGAATAAGTTGTTGGGTAAAATAGGAATGTAAAATAAAAAGAGCGATTCTTTTCTGCAAAAATATTATTTTCACATGTTTTGTGGTAAGAAAAGTTTTTGCAGAAAACAAGCAGACGCATGAATCTAAATTTTTTAGATCATTCTTTTCATTCTATCCAAACACTCAAAAAAAATTAAAACTTTCCTGTTTCCTTTCTTTTCTAGCTGATTCAAGCTAATTGGAAGATAGTTATGATTCACAATTATATAAAACTAATGTCCTGTATAGCAATAATGGGAAGTTATACAACTTTTTTTTAACTTTTAGAGTCAACAAAATTGACAATGTTATGTGGTAAAAATGGATTAAAAATAGTTAATGTCACTATCCTAACCTGTCAAGACAACAAAGTAATGTTGGGTTTTGAGTCAGCCTTGAATTTGGATTTTTTTTTTTTTTTAAATTTAAGGCGCCAATTGGGTGCTAACATAGCCTAAATGTTAATAAAAATATGAAAAATAAATAGTTGACTTAGATTATTTACTAATTTATGTATTTTGCAATACAGATTGATTTATGACCTAGATGATGTTGCAGACATTGTTGAAAATGATAGATGATTTCTTAATAAATGAATATTCACACATAAGTGACTTAATGAAACAGAAAGGAAGATGGTTGGGGGAGAAAAGAACCTTTTGCATATAGGAGGCTCACCTTGTCATATACTTGTATGAATAGTATAAGGGTGTCAATTAACCAAACGTTGGACTAAGAGCATTAACTCGGTTCGTTAAGAGTTCGGTTTGTGTTCATTTTCTTAGCAAATAAATCAAATTTAAATAAGCGTTTGGTAACCGTTTATGTTTAGTGTTTATTGTTTATGAAAACAAATTTTTAACATAAGCATGTTTGATAATTTTTGTTTTGTGTATAAATTGTCAAAACGCTTTTAAAACAATACTGTAGCTAAGCCTTCAAATCCTAAACACCAAAATGATGTTTATTGTTTATGTTTATTAAAAAAAAAAACTTTTTTTTTCTTTTTTTTTAATCTAAAATGGTGATTATATTATTTTAATTAAAAATTGAAACTAAAAGTAAGAAAATGAAAAGAATAAAAAATTATAAAAGGCTATTGTTTGATATAACGATAAAAATATTAGAATTATCAAGTGTGAACAATATTAAAGAACATCAATTGCCTTGAGAAAAAAATATTGGGTACAGTATGAATAATTATTAATATACTTGATAATAAGAAATAGTTACTTAGGGGCACCCATGCTAAAAAAAAAAAAAAAACCTTATTTGAGGAAAAAAACTCGAAGAAGTCTCAACCATCTCCTTGTTAAAGAAACAAGAATGATATTTTGTAATCATATCATTCATTCATTTCAAGTGTTGAAAGGAAAATAGAAATAAAAAAAAATAAAATAAAAATGGTAGCATAACAAGTTCAAGAGAAAGAGTATGCCTTCCAAATCCCTCTTCTCACTCCAAAAAAATGAAAAAGAAAGTAGTAGCATGAACTTGACTTTTTATGCAGTTTATTGTGTTGATTTAAAAAAAGAAAAACAGTTTAAGGTTAACAAACATATTTTTCTATTTATAATTTTTAAAATAAGTCAAACATTTTTTCCTTATCAAACAACACTCATGTTTATGGATAAACAAAATCGTAACATAAACACTGTTTATATAAACACTTAAACAATAAACACGATTTTCAAATTCGTTTAATAAACGAACCAAGCTCAATTTGCCTCCGGCTGGACTTGTATAATTGCAAACACGCTTGTTAATAAGCTCGTTTGGGCTCGTGAAAATTATATAATAATTTTATAGTTTTATGGGATGAAGCCTTAGCTCACATATACTACTAGGCCCATTCATATACTAGGCTCATTAAACATTTAAATTTTTCTGTGTTTAGATGTAACGCAGCCCAACTCAATTCATTTGATAAACTTTCATTCTTTTTAAAAGCAAAATCCATGCTCATTGTTATATAATCCAAGCCCATATATTTTTATATATCATGTAATCCTAATATCATCTCATTCTCTGTTATACGATAAGGAGCCCCAACTATTAAACCATGTATAGTCGTAAACGACACAACCACTTGATTGGCGGTCTCTCTCTCTCTCTCTCTCATTATATCATTTGATCTTACCTCCCTCCCATTTCTCTCTATTTGGTTGTTATCCTAGTAGGGAAGTTCTCTGTAGTTGGAATTCTTATTTGAGTTGCTAGTGAGTTTTCCTTAAAATATGTTTCGATCATGGCTCGTAAGCTTTGTCGAACACGAGCCGAGCTCCAACGCTTATACGAGGATGGTGAGCCGAGACCGAACATTTCAAAGCTTGGCTTGATTACGACCCTTAGGCCCTATTTGGCAGAACTTTTGTTTCGACTTTTACGCAAAAAAAAAATAGAAGCAGAAGCTAAATCAGGAAGCTGGTACCCCCAGCTTCCTTTAAACGCTCTTTTTGGATTCCGAAAGTCTTCCGCCTTACCAATCCAAACACTCTCTAAAACAGCTTTTGAGCTTGAAAAGTCAAAAGCCGCTTTTCAAAAACCAATCCAAACTGGGTCTTAGTACTATTGTCTATTGGAATATGATTTTTAAACCGAATTTTCAAACCGATCTGAATAGCCGAAGGAGTTTTTATCTTTTGATACCGTGAATGGGGCCTTTATTTACTGCATCAAAAAGATAAAAACTCTTTCGACTATACACAATGACTTGAAAAATAGATCCAAATAGATTCACTTATCAAGAGAATTGCACACTGCACTAAAGTTGTAACTTAAATACTCAATTGATATCAAGTGTTCAAGTGTCCATGCAGATATGCAACAGGAGTCCAAGTTAGCTGACCAATTTTAAAATTTCTCATGCATTTTAATGTTAACTAGACCTTACAATTCAATCAGTCTATAATTTTGGTCTTTATAACATAACTCTAACATAAATTATAATTTTGGTTTCTAGGCTCCATAATTTAGAAGCACAGAAATATAAAAAGAAAAAAAAAACCATTTCTAGGGCCCAATTTGATCCATAACGAACCCTAGATAGTTTGGTGCAACTTGAACCCATCCAAATTAGTTTTGGGCCTAAAATTATGCCACAGGGAAGGTGCAAATAAGTGGACATTAAAATGGGCCCAAAGTTTAATGTAGTCATAAAACTTTATT